>BMAO01036500.1:0-20204 GCA_019973975.1 Trichonephila clavata | reverse complement strand
TTGTGAAAATAAACTTTTATGCATTAAAATATTGTGTTTCTTAAGCGAGTTGAGGGCACTTACATAATGGGCAGAAATCTAATTAAAATATGTCTATTTTGAAGAGCTTTTGAACTTATGAAACTTAAGAACCAATAATAAACACGGTTTATAACATATATTTTAACAGCGTATTAAATAGTATCATTATATACTTCGAAGAGCATCATCATACATGACAAAGTATCTCACTTCAAATGACATAAACGTTTAAAGTTAACTGTTTATAGTCCTCACGGCAAGTTAATTTGTTCATTATTCTGAAAGCACAACTATATAAATGATCTCACTCTTAACAATTGTTTACTGTTAGTGATAAGATCTACAGTAATGAGTCTTTATTAATCATTAAAAATTATTATGTTTAGTTTTATGTTGGCTATTTTCGTAAGAGGGATACTAAATATTCCATGCTTGAAAGTACTACTTTATTTTATAACATTTATCCTTTTTTAAAAATTGAATACAATGTTATAATTACCGAATACTTTTGCTACTAAACAGTACATTATAAAAGCTCATATTGCGATAGTATATATGTATGTACAGGCAGAGCCAAAAACTCATTAAAACTTTAAAATTTCATTAAAAAAGAGAATAAATGATGATAAAGGAATGAGGTTGCAAAAAGGAGCCAATTTTTTTAGCAGCAAAATTATTTTTAGCTACACATCACACAGTTAGAGGGCGTTGACGAAACGAAACACAATATATTGAACTTCAGTACGCTGCCATTAACCCTTCGTTATGAGCGCAAATCTCACGGACGCATAATAAAAATTGTTTCAATGCAGTATCCCCATGGTGGATTGGAATATGCTCTTCCTTCTTCTATCCGTCTTTTGTCACTCACCTTAAGATTCAGTGTCAACGACGAGAGCAATTTTTTCATATTTCAGAGAGCAGGGGTCATTGAATCTGGTAGATGCAGTGCACCCAACAACGTCAGTTTTTATGACTTTGTACTATTTCTCTCTCGTTTTGATTTTTTTTCTTGTAAAATAATGTAGTTTTCAGTTTTAAATGAAAACAGTTCGAAACAAGTATTTTGTATTTTTTATATGATAGTTTTTTTTTTTCGCTGGCTGCTGATATGCATCTGAGAGATGCTACGTGCCTGGCTCCGAATGTATTTTATTCAAATCTCAATGTAACTGGAATAAATTCCCAAAATATCTACATGGGAATCATAATCACTCAGAACCTCACCAATATATGTAGAAAAAATAGATCACGGACTTTAAAAGAGCACCTGCGAAGACGAACTGAGTGTAACATCCACGTGCCTCGTTCATTTTGACTTAAAATTCAAGAAATATCTAATATGCAAATTCCCATTCAAGACAAAAAAACCATCATCCGAAACTTAGAAGAGAACGTGCTGTTCCCTCTTGTCAGAACATCAAGAAACGATTATTAAAAATTTGCAATATACGAATAATTCCTGTGCCTTGAACATTGTAAGGTGATTTGTAAAGACTGCAACAAGGCATCTTAATATGTAAATGGTGGTGACTCAGTGATAACTGCTATCTTTTTGATGTATTTTTATTTAAATATTTCAATAACTGGTTATATTTTAAATATTATTTTACGTCAAATATATTTTAATATCAAATTTCATGAATAAAGTGATTAAATTGTCTTCAAGCTTAAATATGAGGTGATGCATCTGAAAGATGCCACGCGCCTTTAGATGAAACTTTTTGAAGCGTGCCTAGCGCAAGGTTAATTTATTCTTGCAATAAGAATTATCCAACATAATTTCCAGAACATTGTCCGATATAACTAAGATGGCTCACAACATATCGGAATGGATTGCAAAAACCTTTCGAAAGATAGAAACTATTATTTCGATCATTGTCAAAGAGATGGTGCACAAGTGATTTCAAATAGCCCCGCAACCAGAAGTCTACCGGAGTGAAGTTAGTGGAATATGGTGGCCATGCAATCTTGCCACCTCAACTAGTCCCTATGTTCATACAAAAATAGTCATTAGGAATCGTTTTACTGGAATGAGATGCGCCAGTCTGCAATAAACTTTTGATTTAATGCAGGCACGATTAAAAAGAATTATTCTGCTAAAAATAAATTCGACTTCCCAGTGAGCCCTTTTTTAGTAAATTGCACTTATTTTACAACATATCTTCCTTTTTTTTATGAATTTTTAAAGTTTTAACAAACTTTTGGCTCATTCGACATATATACACTGCTGGCCACCGTAAATGCAACACCAAGAAAGACAAGAGATAGCACAACAGAATTTACTTTGTATATAACATGTTGACCAAGTATCAAATGATTAAATTTATAGACTTATGTGAAGTGTGGTTCCTGCAAGAATCAGTAGTCGCCAGTGTTGGGATGACCACTGCGCCACAACGTCTCGGCATTGATTCAAAAGAGACTTTGGATGTGTTCTTCGGGTACAGCAGAACAAGCAGCTTCCACACTTTGCCAATGTTGATCTAGTGGGGCAGCTGGGAGTGTAATCTGGGTCAATCGTTGAGCAAACATGAACCACATGTTTTCTATCAGCAAAAAATCCGGAGAACGAGCTGGCCAGGGAAGCAATTCAATCTGGTGATTGACGAACTTTTGGACAATGCGTGCCTCGTGTGGTTGTCGCGCATTATTCTGTTAAAATGTGGCTATGGCCAAGCCCTGAAAGTAAGGAAGGACAACTGGCTCCAACACCTCGAAGATGTAGCGCTGGCTGTTTAAAGTACCGGCAATTCGTACTAGACGAGTCCGAGAGTGATATCCAATACCTCCCCATACTATAATACCCGGTGCAGGACCAGTGTGGCGGTGCATAACACAGCTGTTCAGCATCCTATCCACGGTGTCTCCAGACTCGAATCCAACCATCGTGGTGTTGCAGACAGATGCGTGACTCGTCAGTAAAGACAATTTCCATCCATTCTGCCGCGCACATCCTTCTTTCATCGCACCATTGGTGGCGGAGACGTCTGTGGTTCTGCGTCAAGGGTAGACCAAGCAAATGGACGTCTTGCGGACAGACTACTCTGCTGTAAACGGCGTCGAATGCTACGCGCAGACACTGAATGATGCGTTACAGACTAAATGTGCTGTGCTATGGTTCGTGATGTGACTGAGCGATCCGTCACTGCCATGCGCACAATTTGCCTGTCCTCACATGAAGTGGTGCACTGAGGTGGATGCGATCGACCACGTCGGTCCATCGTACCCTCCTACATCCAACGGTCACATATCCGCATTGCAGTTGTTTGGTTTCGTCCAACACGACTACCGATTTCCCTGAAAGATAATCCAATACCTCAGTATGTCACTATCCTTCCTTTGTCGAACTTGGCTACTTGATCAAAAGTTGATCGCTGTTTTATATGAGACATAACTGATGGTGTTTTTTAAAAAAAACCACACGAAAAACACAATTGCCGAACTTGAAATCGTCGAAATCTGCAAGCCTTAAATAGCGCTTTGAGGTGGCGCCATAGGCGTGCGTGATGTGTGTCTACGCTGAAATTCTAATTATTTGAATATCTCACCTCAGCTAATGCATGTTGTAAATTTCATGTTATTTGCGTCCTTCCTTCAGGGTGTTGCATTTACGGTGGCCAGCAGTGTGCATTGTCCTAAAAGGGAAAAAATGCGTGAAAATGTTGTTTTTTTCTGTAAGCAAATATACATTTCATTTAATACCTTTTTTTCCAATACTTTTCATTCAATTCATTTTCATACATTCATTTTACTGTCTCTCTTTGAGCAGAAAATAATTCATTGTCGTGTTGATTAGTTTTCTTCTATGGGGGGGGGGGATATGTAGTCAACAAAGTTTCTTTCAGACATTGTGAAGTAGGTGCTCAGAAGAAAGACGATTTCTTTTTGAAAAAAATTTTTTATGAAGTGGAGCCTTTAAATTATTCAAATCTATTAAAAGACCATGTGAAATAATTCGGGAAAGACTGATTTTACAGTGTAAATTTTTACAGTGCCTGAGATACACTCGGGATAAACCAGGATGGTACGTTTCGCCTGTCCGAGTTAGGCGCTGAAAAAGCCGGGAATGGGGTTAATCCTTGGTTGGAATATAATAATAATAGATATAACGAAACTATGCATTTTATTTACTATGCTTGGACTTATTTATGCATTTTTAAAGATTATTCAAGCTCAGTAAGTATCAGTTTTGGGTTTCCTTGATCATTTTTCTCTTATATTGATGAATACCTGCAGATTTTTTGGTCTGGTAAAAATATTTTTTCAACTGAACTTGAGAAAGTGATTTTAAAATAAGTTATAAAATATTATAGAAAATAGAGTCAATGAAAATTAATTAATATTGGAATCCAAACAAAGGAATTTTTTTAACGTGTAATTGTTTTTCAATGCATTTCTCTTTTAATCCCTTAAGAATTTTTTCACAAATGCTTAGTTATGCTTTATTTGTAATTTGAGTGTTTCACATTATTTCTAAGTATTTTTTATTGTAAAGGCATGCAAATCACACATGATTAAGCTAAAATTTTGAATTTCTCTTTGGTTAAATATTTATATTTCATGAATTGCTTTTTAGATTGTGCATTAAAAAATAATACTTTTAACTTAAGTGAAGTGTGATAATAAGGAAATATTCAAAAATGGCTTAAAATTAACTTTACAATTCAAATCCATTTTACTACATAAAATTTGAATATCTCGTAAACGTACCGTAGGAATACATGTAGCCTTATCAAGCTCCCATCTCCAATGGCAGCAATGATGTTTCAATATCTAATGTTCTTTAAATTCTTATGTGAAATTATATTTTACATTAAGTTTTATTGAATTTTTCTATAATAAATTATTTTTTTTAAAACAAAAGCTTATGGAAAGAAAGGAAGGAAGGTAAAGTAGGAATAGATTAATTTTTCTAGTTGCCAGTTTGTTCAAAAGTTTAGTGTTTTTAGAATTTTTTACTATGATGTTCTAAAGTCAAAGTTTCTCATAAACCAGCGAGAGTTGAGTACTTGTTTTAACTTTTTATGGCTCTTTCTGCGTAGTTTAATGTATCTTTGCTGCGTGTTCGTAACAAAAGAGGAGTCTAGGCCTTTACTGGTCTGGGGATCGGAGTATAAATATACTATGATTGCAAGATTATTTGATAAAATCTGATAAATTCACAGATGCTTTGAACGGTTTTTAAGATTTGCAATAACTTTAATATTAATCATTTTAATTATAAAAAATTTAAAAGCCCGTGTGATGCTTATAATCCGATATACATCATATATAAATATTTTATAAGGCATTTTCTTCTTCATCGAAAGTGTTATAATTCCTAAATCCTTAATTTTGATGGTTAGCAAGACGATTATATCTATTATATTTCTTATATAATTCCAATGATTCAGTCCATTTTTTTAGACATTTTGGTTTATTAGACGACACACACAGAATTCGTATATACAGGACACAGAACATTATATAACTCTGACTATATAAGCTAAAAAAACTCAGATGACTTAGAGCGCCATCTATTAAGATGCCTGACTAGTGCAAGCCATCTATAAATTTTACATTTAATTTACAAGAGAAAGAATAGTCACTGTCAAAATTAAATTAAAACTATTTTAAAATGTATCAGATTAAGATATACGCTGATCTTTATTCATGCAATTGTACCAATTATATATCCATTTAATCTCAATATAATACAAATTTATTGTTGAATAGTGTAGATAAATTTATGTAAGGAACAAGTACATTATATTAATACATTTTATATTTAATTCGCAAGGATCCAAATAAATTCAAAAACATACATAAAAATTAAATTTTGAGTTGCGCTGCTATTTTAAAACTATGCTTAAATCCTAATAATATTACTTAATACTTTTATTAAACCTATGCTAAAATGAAAGATATATTTTTGTTAAAAATATTTTTTAAATAAATTTATTTGCAAAACTCCTCATTATCCACATTGCATAACATGAGGCTTACAGACGTAAGTGGTAACATTACTGTAAAATTTATAGCAAAATTAAAAATCATTTAAGAGACAAATATAAAATAAAAGGAAAGGAGGAAATACACAAATATAAAGAAAGGGAGGTACCTACAAAACTAAAAACCTGCACAGTAAACAAATTTTCTTAAGACATTAAGGCCTTCAGTACATTTGACCAACAAAGACAAATCAGGTGGCAAGGAAATATATGCAATGTTAAAAATAAAAATCCATATGGAATGTAAAATGGCTAGGTATTTCATTCTAAAAACATTCATTGCCAATTATTTTTTTCCTTAAGTAGTTTATGTATTTTTAGTTGAATATTTATTTTTTATCTAATATATATGCATAATATCATTTATAAATTAATTTGATTTCATACAATTTATTATATATTTATATATCTTTCGTAAAATCTATTGCGCAATTTCAGAATTACGCTGATTTTGTGGGGTTGTTTCAGAAATTAAAATTAGGATTCAAATATTAAGAAGAAAATGAGTTTAAATGGTTAAATTTTACGAAAAACTGTTTGAAATATTCAAACTTTTGGCATTTTTATATTGACTTTTTCTGCAGATATTATTTTACATAACTCTCTTCATGCTGATTACTTATAATTCATTCACATTTACTAATCTTTTCAGGGAATTATTCCGATTATGTTATATCAGAAAATCCCATAGGCACAGCCTTTATATAGTGTATTAAATGCACTGACAGATCATAGATATTGATAGACACGCGTATAGCATTAAAGCCCTTCTGGCGACCGAAACTACGATACACTGTATATCCAATCCTGTGAACTCTGTAGCTAAGCTCCTGGGAAACAGAACGTTAAATTTACAATATATCTTACAATTATTATATTATTTCTAATATTCATTAAAATTAACCCTTCTTTGCAGGATATGTTTTCTTTTTTGTGAAATAAAGATGATATAATTCGTGCTCAAGAGTAAAGGAAAATTTTTTAAAGAAATCCTATAATATACATATATAATATGAAATAGTATGATGGAAATATCTATCATCATGCAATTGTGCATGTTAAGCTCAATACAAAATAAATACAAAATAATAATATGCCTTTTTTATTCCTGATGAAAAGAAAAGTTTATTCTAATTTCATCTGCATCGCGGTACTCATCGTCAGAATTTTCATCATCAAGGTCATCTTCTGATAGCCAATCACTTTCTAACTAGTCTAAATAATATAATTCTAATTCAAATTCTATATTTCTCTATAAAAATACATAAAACAAATAAGAAAAGTTTTCGTCATACATTAGAACTGAAACAACTGGCCCAGTGATGTAAAGTTTGGCACATGATTTTGGGGAGATCATTTGGGGTATTCGATATAAAGTGCACAGAAAATAAGAGAAACACAAGAAACAAACCTTTTTCCCGCTTACATTATCGCTTTTATTAACAAAAAAAACCCTCAGATTAGTTACAAAAAGTGTTCAAGAAATCGTACAAGTTTTCCAATCACAACAAACAAAGGAATGACAAGTTCAAACCCGCTATAATGATTGTGACATTTGATTTCTTTTACAGCTAAGTTCCTTATAACGCAATAGTCGTGGAAATAAGATACCATCAACTACCAATTTGTACACCTGTTTTAAAAACAATTTTTTGTTCACAAAATATTATGATGAAAATTTTCACCATCATGCTAAGAAAGGTAAAATATATTAAACATGTGTTTACACTTTTTGTAATTTATAGACTTTATTTATAAATGCTTCAAATCTGAATGTTTTTAATACTTGAATATGGAGACATATACAATCTCTGACAGTAAAGTTCAGTGAATGGAGTCAGAACGGCCAATCCAGCAACAGTGGTGAAACAAAACGCTTCAAGTGCGTAACGGCTGGTGTAGACCATTTGTTCATTTCATTCATATTCAGGTGAGTGTCGTTTATTCTTCGTGTGAGACTTGTTTTGCAAAGTGCTTGTTTAGTGCGTTGTTCATTAACGGATAACAGGAAAATGAACAAACAAAACATTGATTTAAAATTTTGTTATAAGTTGACAAGAAACCAAAAGAAAATTCCTGGTGTCCTAAAGTCTTAGTGTCTCAGGTAGTACAGCCCTGAAACGAAATAGCAAAGCATGGAATGGCGTTTTCCTCCAGCACCCCGACGAAAAAAGTTCAGAACAGTAAATTCTTGCATCAAAAAGATGATCATCTTTTTTGATAGTCAAAACATTATCCACAAGGAGTTTCAATCCGAAGGAACGACGATAAATGCTGGAAGGTTTATTAAAATTTTGATCCTTTTCATAAAACGTCTCGGCAGGGTCCAGTACGCACAACACGTTTCCTGATTTTTTTGTTCACGACAATGCTCGCCCTCACACAGCCAATATCATCAAACAGTCCTTGGCAATAAAGGGGTGGGGGTGGGGTGCAAATTGAACATCCACCACCGTGCTCACCAGATCTCAATCCTCCAGACTTCTTCCTATTCTCACGATTCAAACTCGCCTTGAAAGGAAAGATATTTGACGATATTCCTAACATCCAACAAAACGTGACTAGACTTTTAAACTCCATCCCAAAAGAAGACTTCTTGCAAAGTTTCCAGTACATGTATGAAAGATATCTGGGGTGCCTAGTTATAGGAAGGTGACTATTTTGAAAGGCAGTAAGATAACTTTCGTTAATATTTCATTTACGTTAATGTTACAGAACTATTCACCGAAGTTTATTGTCAGAGGTTGTATTTTATATATATATATATCTTTCTGGACATTTAATAGCATATGTATATTATTTGTGTGAAATATTTTTTAACCATTAATGAAAGTTAGAACCTTAACCAATGTGTCAAATCCCAAAGGAATTTTATAGATAATTTATGAGCTTAAAGATATAGTCCCTGATAGATATTTCGGAATATATTTGCATTTAAAGACTAACAATATTCTAAGGCATTATGGCAATAATATGAACAGGTATCTGAAATAAAATCACATAGTTTTGAATATATGATGGGACCACACATATATATCATTTGTGATTTAAAGATTTAGTCATTTCTAGTGTCTGCTTGAATTTGTCACAGGTTTCTTTCCATGTCAGTATAGAGAAACGGAGTAATAATTTCAAGGGTTATTTATTAATTTCCAATAGTTACATGAAAGAAACTCAACACGAAGAAGTCGTTAGTAGCTCATTGTGTAACTTCAGAGAAGTGTTCTTTGATTATTCTCGTTGTGCACTATTTACCTCTTTGTGGAATTGCCTTTGGCGAACTCACAATTTATTACAAATACACAAATTAATCTTTAATTATTACGAGCAATCTCCCAGAAACTTTTGTTTCTTTTAGATATAGTTTTCATGTTTAAATATAAACAATATTTCTAGACATTTAATGCAACACAAAGAAATGTAATGTACAAAACTTATTTTTTTCCTTTGCCTTTTCGTTACAATTTATAATCAGTTCACTATTTAATACATACAGAACTTTATCATAACCATTTTATTCTCATTGCTGATTTATCAAATATGAGTTATTGTTTCCTGCGTTGTTTGTTCAATAATGCATATTTATACAAATTTAGAGCCAGTTTTCTAATTAAGAACTTAATACTCAAATATTGAAACGATGAAGATTGTATACTTGCTTATAAAGTATAATTTCCGTCTATTTATAATAATTTTAAATAATACCTTCAAGTATAATAAAGATCTAAATCACAATTACCTTCGGAACTACAAAAATAATAAAAGAAAAAAAATGTACACCTTATTTTTAAATCACAGCTACAAATTTGAAATTCGTGAGCAAAATGGTTATCAATTGCTTCTGATAACTACGATACGCATTTTGAATTACCTAAAGGCTATGATAATGCAGCGTGTAATATATGTATAATTTATGACAGAATGAGCTAAAATTTAATCTGACAATTCTCGTGTTCAAGCATTCAGTTTCATGGTATCATCAATTCTTGACAGGGATCAGCATATTAATTGGCCTTCACCATGCATATAGATTGAATAGTTTGGCGCATTTACGGGCTATTTAATCGGCGTCATATACGCTAACAAGGCGAACATCGATCTTTGCTTATAAACTGAAGACTGCACAAATCAATGAATTCTGCCAGCGATATGTTCAGCGGCATGTTATAATAATTATTTAAGTGTTTGATGCCTATTCGATGACATCCCGCATTCGATTCCATTAAAGCAAAACATTGTCCTCCCTAACTGAAAATATCAGTAATAACGTTTACGGAGAACTAGATAAAAAGCAAATATTTTTGGAAACAAAATTGTTTTCCTAAAGTGTATACATATATATATATATATATATATATATATATGATAAAATAGATGATTTTAATTTTAACATTCTTAATGTGCCTTACTGGAATTCGAATTAATCTATATCTATATATAGAAATATTATTTTCAATTATATTTATCATAATAAAGTGTTAGTTAGTGATAAATTGTATGGAATATGGATACCTTGCTAACCTTAGAAAATGTTATACTCCTAATAGCTTGGTATAAAAAATATGTTATTTGTTGTACAGTTAATCGATAGATGGAGCCTCAAGCTAAGTAAATTTACAATTATTTGTATATGTCTAGGTAATACTTTTATTTTCTATAAATTTTAAAACAAAATATAGAGTTTTAAATGTGTATATATATAGTATTAATGTTATTTTATCTAAACTTAATAATTTTATGCGTTATTGTTATTGTCCACTGCCGGGGAGTATATTTTGAAATTCTCACGTGGTAAGCCTTTATCTAATAATTTTAACTTTGATTCAAAAATGTTTTAGTAATTATTACAGGCTATCATTTATCTTTTGCATTAATAGAGATTATGGTTTTATTTATAATGATAGTTAAACTTCTCTAGAAATTTCTTACTCTTTCCCTATGGCCCATAGTATTAGCAAATACAGGTGAAGGTTTGCTGGCCGAAAAACTTTCTTTAAACCTGCAATCCTGGTTCCTAAGGCCAAGAGTTTGCTTTAGTACTACAGTGGCTAAGACTTTATTCTATCATGACTATAGTTACTTTAGGTTTATAATTGTTTTGTGTATATATATATATGTATAATTCTAATTACTACGGGTAAAATCAGTACCCATACGAAGTATGCGTACTGATATTTTCATTTTTCTGCCTTTGATTTGCACACATATTTTTAATTCTTATAGTGAAATTATTAGTGCTAGTGTGTTTTTTAAAGATGTAGTTCATCCATCTACTAAAATACTTCTCATGTGAGATTTTCTTTTTGTTGAAGGTGGAAACTTTTCATTGAAGGCAAGAACTTAGATTATTGAAAAGATTCGATAAAAAACACGGATAGGGAAGGCAGTATGCAATTTGTTGCTTTAAAAGGAATAATAATGGAAACATACTCCAAAAAAACCGATAATTACATTTTCCTGCCTCAACCGTTTGAAAAAGAGGTACGGACATGAATTTGTTTTGTAAGTATGAGAGAAATTATTTTAAATGCTCTTCATAACATACAGAATGTACTTATAAAAAGCAAACATTTAGGGTTTTTTTGTGTTTTACAATTATAAAATAAAAAATACTGTAAACATTTTAAAATTGGAAAGTAAAAATAAAAATACTGTGTAAATTTTAAAATGGAAATTTAAAGATAAAAAATACCTGGAAAACATTAAAATTGAAAATTAAGCTAAAATTCTTCCAATTTTGCATTGTGTTAAGTATTATGCTTAGTTATATGCATTTAAAATTATGCCTTTAATTGGAACATTTTGGGCAGCAAAAAGACCGCTAAAGGGGTTAGAGGGGGAAAATTAAACGTAACACCAGTTCCAAACTACTACCCATAGTTCACAAGACTGTTTTACTCAACTAAATATACTCCTAAAATATTTCGATTACTTTGATGATAAAAGAGAAGAAAACACATAAAATGTAATTCTGAATCCAAAGAACCAGGTAGAGAATAGGAGTATTAAATAAATATTACATTTTCCCTATGTATATTGTATTTAAATTACGTTATTTCAAACATAACGTATAATCACAAACTAATAAATCGAATTTTATATTTTGTCATGATCGTGACAGTCATTTAATAGAAGATATGGCGTAATTATTTTAGATTGAGAGTAATTAGAATATTAAACATTCGTAATGAATTATTTAATAATTAATACAACTATATAAATATGTTATTAATATAATTTATTAAAGCACATTAATATAAATAAAATAAAATCCCCACATTAAGTAAATATAAGAGGTTCAACACTAAACTACAAAGCACTCTAGCTAATTGGCGAGAAAGTTGTTAATATTTTGGTTTAAATTGTCGATGGCAACTAAGAGATTACGAGAAAATAAAAACATGAATTGTGAAAGAGCACGAATCCTCTCCTTTTGTTTGCTTGGAAAATTTTAAGAAAAACAAATGCCTCTCAGGGCATAAGTTTTCCTAGCCTTATACAGTATACGGCGTTATATAAGTTATATAAACAGTACTACGTGTTATTGTAACAGTATTCACCTCATTATTGTACCAAAATTGAACATATGTTTGCCTATTCATCGCGTACGGCACATGGGAAATCAGGGTTTCTAACTTGGTGAATTATCTTGAACGTTGGCATTGTTGCGATAGTACGTAAATACCATATATATAATCTACAAAAAAGTAATTTACTTATAAATATTTTAAATAATTAGAGTAGTTGATATTTAAATCGTATATACTCATATATAAAAAATTATAATGCACATCTATATAAACCCTGGAAAATGGATAAAATAAAATAATCATCCGATGAACAGGCACGAAAAAGGGAACTATTTAACGTTAGCGTACGAAAATGTCTTAAAAGAAACCATAGTACCTCCAAACAGTTGAATACTTTCCCCCTGAAATAATCAGAAGTTTGCGCTTCTTTCGTGTGATTATAAAAAAAAATATTTTTCTATAGGTATCATGTAATGTGGGACATAAAGAGAAATGCGAAACATATGAAGTCCTACCTTTAAATAGCTCACCGCGGATAGAAGGAAACCTATTTCTTACCGAAAAAATGGTCCTAAAAATCAAATTAATTTTGTAACTGCCGCTTACGTCATTACTTGGGGTAACCAAAAGTAATTAATAGAATCTCGGGGTAAATTAATATATTTAATGGCATAAGATAGCACAGTTACAAAGAACAAACACTTAGACAATTACAAGACAAACATTTAGAGAAAATAAGTAAAGTTTACATAGTCCAGGATTGGACATCGAAACAGGGAACGCACGCTTGTCCAGATCCAAACTCTCTCTGACCGTACTGCAGTATTTCGTACAGTCACACTTCCGGTCCAAGACAATACTGTAATGGCGGCGCCTACATTTCGGTCTTGGAACTATACCGTGCGTTGCAATTTGAAGTAATAAGCTAAATAAATTTATTTTTACAAATCAATATAAATCCTAAAAATATTTAAACACAACATTAATTTTAAAAAATTGCCTGATAAAAAATTAATCTAATAGGACTCTTTTTTTAAATTTTTTTTTTTAATTTTTGACATTATCTGCATCAAAATTGGAAATTTGTTTTAACATCAATGATTATTTGTTTAATAAACAATGACATTAATTATTCAAAAGGGATATAATTCTCTTATCGAATAATCAATCATTTATGCCGAAATAGGATTAAAGAATTTGGATTACCTTTGGATTAATCCTTATTAATGTAACTAAGACTTTTCTTCGGGAAAGTTTTAATGTTTAATTGAAACATTTTATGATTTTTACTTTTAATGAGAATGCTCCTGTATTCACATTTATTTTTGTAATGAATCAAGCAATTATTTTAAAGAACTAACCTGATTAATCAAAGTTCCTTAAATAAACGTAAAACACCTAAACTAACAAGGTTAAACAAACATTTCTATCAAAATAAGCAATAAATCATTTTGTTTGTTTATAATACATCCCTTGCTCAATAGAAGTCATTGAGTAAAAATTAACAAGAGTAAGATTTTCGCTCTTCACAGTGAAAACTACACCATTAGCGGAAAACAGATATCGATGCATAAATCTCGTTTGATTAATAAATCATCTTAATCGCTAGATGCCAGCATTTTTTTGTTTGAACTTTCTCACAATATTTATTTTCTACTAAAGTGGTTAAAAGAAACATACTGTAAAGAGATTTTAAAGTAGCAAATTTAAAACATATTTTACCATGTTGGATTTTAAACATTAACCTTTGGATAATTATGAAATTCTGGTTGAAATGTAAAGTTTGTTGTAAATTTAGTGATTTAATTTCTAAGTTAACTTTGATTGACTTTGTGATGTTTAATATATCTGCATGATATTTCTTTCTTTTATTTCTTCTTTCTATTTAATTTCTTCTAGAAAGCGGACAATAATTATTTATTCTTATTTATTTAGGTTAGCTTATGCAACTATCTAAAGACTTAAAGTGAACAGTATATTCTAATTAATTATAAATCTTTGCTCTAGAACATAATAGAGGGGGGGGGGACTGATTTTTTTAAATCCCGTTATTTTGTTTGAAAAATTAAAGATACTGTGTAATCTGTAATGTAGATATAAGTGGATTTATATTTAGGAAGACGTCATAGATTTAGAATTATATTTATCTTTGCAAAATTATTATTTCCTTTTCCATTTAGAACTTCTTTCTTTGTAAACAGTGGTAATATTTGTATTTATTCTTTCACAACAGGTCAATGGTTCCAACAGAGCAGTTTCTCTCTGACGGAGGAACAGAAACCACAGGAGAGAGAATCAGTAATCTTGGTCTGGCATGTATAAGGATTCAGATTTCCATAGCCACCCATGGTCGGAAAAGGAGAAAATAATCAACCATGAGTATTATTGTGAAGTCAATGCAGCGTTTGAGTGAGGAATTCAAGAAAAATTGGTTGCATTTGACGAAAAATAATGTTTTGTTTCATCGAAACAATGTACTAGCTCACACATCCATTATTGCGATGACCAAAAGCAAACAATTCAAATTCGAACTGCTTTCTCACTTATCCTATTCGTCAGATTTAACACCCCCTTGATAATTTTGTTTCCGAACTAGAAAAAATATCTCGTTGCTAAAACATTGGATAAAATTGAAGAGATATGTCTGCGATTTTTACTGATTATACAGAAACTGATTTTTAAATTTTTGTAATTCATGAAAGTATGAATTCTCAAATTAAAAAGAAATATTTCTATTAGATTGTGAAAAAATCAAAGGAAAACTCATATCAAGCAATATGTATGTTTAAACACACATTGAATTTCAACGTAAATAAACAAATGACCTAAAATAAGAAGGAATTATATTCTGCTTAAAAAGCTTTGAATTGCTTCTTTTTTTTCGTTTGTTTGGTTCCAAACATTTTCTACTTTATTTTTAATGAAAAATTGTCACAGTTGCTTCATTATTGTGAACAGACGTTTTAAATTTTTCTTTCATTTTTCTAAAAGAATTATTACGGTATATTTCATTACAAAAAAAATTTATCAATATTCAGAAAACCCAGACATTTTCCATAAAAAGTGCATTACTAAAATGTTTCTTACCTAAAATAGCGTTTTTTGGATTAAATGTAATCTTATTTTATATAAACGGGATTTAACTTCTCTTGACAACCGTTTACTAGAGGCAATCTTATTAATTGTAATTGCCAGTATTTAAGTTTAGAATGTACGTTTTAATGTACACGCTATGTACATCATCTATTATAGTACATCTAGTTTAATATTTAATATCGTAAACTTTACTATTTAAAATATTTTTGTTTTATAAAATTGGCTTTTTTATTTAACAAACTTATTAAATTTTTACGAAATTATAAATATATAGTTGCATTACTTACAATCATACTAATTCATATTATTACTTGAGCATATAGTACCTGAAGAACTTATTTCTTAGGCTTAAAAACTGTTCTGAATCTTAGTTACATCACTGCATAGTGCATAGCACATTGTTGTTATTTAATTGATTCCCATCTCAAGTATATTCCATCCCCTTATTTTTTTAAAAAATGCTAAAAAAAATTATTTCTGTCTTTATTAAAAGAAAACGTCTCCCCGCATTAACATACAAAATACAGGAAATTAAATAATTTTTGTTTATTTCAGGATTCATTTAGAATTTAATTCTATATTTTATCGAAACCGATACATTCATTATGACATTACATCGAAAGACCCGCTAAAAAGAATAATGTTTAGTTTTCTTGGTATGAATACAACAAATTTTGAATTAAGAATAGTGCTACTCTCCTAAAATAAACTTTGTTTTAAACACTACTCTTTCCATACAATTATTGTATTAAAAATTAATTAAATAAAATATTGAAGTTATTTTACGAAGCTTAAATCATATTTTTTTACTAAAAGTTTTTTTTTAATTTTTTATTTATTTAATGAAATTATGTATATATTTATTTAAAATTGAAGATATTTATTTTCCTTTAATCTTAAATATCTTATATTTTATTCTTACTATGCTGAATAATATTTTGCTTTCACCTATGCGTCTTATGTAAATATTTCAATTCTGTTTATATATATGATTATTCAATAATTTTAATTATGTTGTAAATGTCTTTTACTTTGTAAAATCTTTTGTCAATTTTTTTAGATCTTTTTCTGTGATTTAAAAATTTGACTTACTTCTATTTTGTTTCACAGATTTATGAAAACCTAAACTTTAATCTTATTATATCAATTTATAGTTTGGTTCTAAATGTACTGAAAATTATTGTACTGTATAAAGTTATTCCTTTTCTTAAATTATATGAAAGATAGAGAAATACATATGGGGTAAACTATTTTATTAAAAGCCAAAAAATTTACAATAATTTTTGAAGTCTATTGAGATGAAGCTATTGTCAAAAATCCCAGAGTCACTATCTCTGAAAGAGAGTCACTATCTCTCTGAAAAAAGAGTCACTATCTCTTTGATTAAGATTCATTATCTCTGATAAAGAGTCACCATTTCTGTAAGGAAGAGTCACTATCTCCATAACGAAGAGTCATTATCTCTTATGAAGAGTCACTATCTCTATAACGAAGAGTCATTATCTCTTATGAAGAGTCACTATCTCTGTGATAAAAAGAGTCACTATCTCTATAATTCCATCATTAAAATGATATTCCTAATTTTCCATTTTTGAAATCAATGCTGTTATGTAGGATCTGAACTGTTTTCTGTCATTACTGAAGCAGCCTGAAGATCTTGAATGATTCGTTGGAAATTCTTGATTTTATTTGACGGTCTGAAGTTATTTGTTGTATCTTTAAGTGAATTGCGGAGTTCATTCTAATATTCATTATTTCTATTTACTATGGATCCATCAGCAAATCACCGTAAATTTCCAGGAATATTTACATGTTAATTAGAGGGTTGGCATATGAATGTGTCTTCAGTTATTCATCTTTCATGTCAGAAATCCTCAGTGGCATCAGTGGAAACACAGGCTTCAGCTTTAGAAGACTGAACACAGCAATTAAGTGTTATTCCTGTGCTACCATTCTTTTTCTGCTTAGAAAACCACATTTTGTAGTGTTCCAGAAAAAGAATATAACCAATGGAAATAAACATGTAATATATGTTGCGGTAGTATATCATTTGCAACATATTGATGGTCCAAAGTAGCATCACAGAGAACGCACCAGAAAAGGACTCCGTCATCAATGTTTTAGTCATCAAAAACTTATATGTTGGAGTTTCATTTTTGATGTGTTCCAGAAAAAAGATACATCCAAAGGAATAAAAAAAGTAGAACATCTCACAGTAATACATCATTTGCAAGATATAGATGATCCAAAGCATCAAGGCAGAAAACGCACCAAACAACAACCCCACCATTTTCAAAGACTTATTTAGAAAAAACGAATGTTTTCAAAAAAGATAACGCAGTACTTAAATAGCAACTTCACTTTGTTTGCTCAAACACTTAACTAAACAACTTTTCTAGGCAACAATATCATTAAAATAACTGAGGCTTTTGTTACAATTTAGTATGTGTTCCAACAGAGTATATACATATTGTTGTTTGATTTGTTAAAATAACGAAATAATCAGATGGGTTACAATGAAGTTGTAACAATGAAAACACGTAAAGAGATCAACCCAGTAAAATGTATTTTAATTAATTTTTTCTTTTTTACTAATTAGGTATTAATATTACTATTATATTTCACTGTAATTAGTTTTTTAATTTTAGGTAACTATTAAAACACATTTTTTATTAAAATTTTCATTGCATTACAATAATTAAAGTTTTTTTTTTGTTTCATATTTTAAATTATTTTTTTTCAAAGCAGTAATTCAAAAAAAAAATTAAGTTTTTCCTATTTATGCTTCAAAAAAAAAGCGTCGTGCAATTAAGTAAAAATATAAAATAAAAACTGTTGAGCATTGAGTTTCTATTTTAGGAGAGATCTGCGAAAGGGGGGGGGGGAAATGGTTATACCACTTTTTTATTGCACCGCCTAGTAAAGACTAAATTATTTTAAACTATGTATATTATGTACAGGGGGGTCCCGAATTCACGGTACAAACTTTTAGGATGGTTCAGGATATTCTAACAAGCATTTATTCTATAGTAATGTATGGGCGTAAGTGATGTCATTGTACAAACATATCAAATAAGCAACGATAAGAAAGACAAAGTGTTTTTTTGAAAGCGTCGTTGACAAGTGTAATGCTTACAATGACTGTTCGTGTGACTGTTTAGCAATCCAACTACAGCACACATTGCTGTACCACCCATTAACAGTCGAAGATAGTCTGCTGGATTCAAAGCTTATATTTACTAAAAATGGGAGAGATTGTTGTTGTTGTGTCGTCGTGCATGACAGAGTGCAAAGGTGTATATAACAAAATAAAGACATAGTCAAATATTGCCAAAGACGTGAATCACTGCCGTGGCAACATCCAGGGCACGATCCGAGTATAGGATGTCCATGCTGTAGTCGTCTATTTTAAAAAGGACACCAACAATGAAAGGACAGCTAAAAAGGTGTTTGGGATCCAGTTGCTAGTCTGGGTAGTGCCTGCATTCCACATATGATCTGGATACATCAGGCAGAATCTACATGACTTTAAAATGTTTAGTCCTTAGTCTGGTTATTGTTGTTGTAATTTCTCGGTCATAGTTTAATTCTGGCAGCGAGAAATTTTTTCGGGGGTTTGAGCAGAGCTTTTGTTTTGCGACTGCGTTGGCATCAAAGACCGTAGTCGAAGAAGTTACAGGTTGAAGTGTTCTGGCTTCAATGGCAAGGAATGGAAGAGGTGTAAGTGATTTTCGTTTAACAGTCTACAAACGATCCGTTGATTTACACTTATATGATCGCTGTTGTGCTTGACTCGCGTCTATCAGCCACAATGTTCAATATGCTTTCTTCCAAGATTGGACTGGGTATAGCTCTTCGTCGACCAGCATCATGTCTGGTGACGTGGAACGAACGTGGATCATCTCGAAGTTGACGATATAACCGATGAAAAATTCTGTGATCCAGCATTCGTTGATCGAGAAACTACGCGTGATACATTCATAGCCCAACACTGTTGTTACTATTTACACGGGCCGTACATGTTATGCGTCTGCATTTTCGGCATACGTAAAGTCTCCCATCGTAGACGTAAGAACAATTGCGAATGGCACTTTCCTGTACTGAAACGATATGCATGATTTGAACGGCGGATAGATTTCTATTACCCCTTACCAGTAACGCAACCAACCAATAACTCCGTTTGAAGTCCCTGTTTGCGCCTCACCACGTCACATGTGCCCATACATTCCAAAACAATAAATGATTGTTACAATGTCCCGTATTTAAACTTAAAGTTTGTACCATGAATTCGGGTCCACCCTGCATATATAAATATATGTAGGGTGTTCCAGGATCTTGGGTACAAAAATTAACGGGAGGTAATTGACATCACAGGATTCACATTTGCACAGCAACCTACAGTCGGAAACGTCTTCAGTCAGCGCTAGGTGGCGTTGTTCATAAAAACATTTAAGGATATTGACGTGCATAAGTGCAGTCATTTGAGCTGTCATCACACGTAGAGGAGTATGGTACGTATTACTTACACCGAGCTGGCAGATCTGCACCTGATCGACGGACAGGC
>BMAO01036499.1:0-17611 GCA_019973975.1 Trichonephila clavata | reverse complement strand
CCTAAGCATCACGTGTGTTTTCTATTGAGGTAGTGATTTAAAACGCTCTTATGTATGTAGTTTTGAAGCGCTATCGAAAAGAAAATATGTGGATTTATTTCTAAGATTGAGGATAAGCGTATTCTAAATGAGTTAAAGAATAAGGAAATTATTTTATCGGATTTAAATTGTAAGGAACTGAAATTGGACTTTTGATTGGGGCTGATAATATAGGAAAATTATTAACTGGGAACTTAATCGAATTAGATTCTGGCTTAACAGCTATTGAAACTAAACTAGGATGGACGGTAATTGGAAAATTAAGTTCAAACGTTAAAAACGAGATGTTAACGACATCGTCGTTGCATGTAAGGAATGTTAGTGTTAAAGAATTATGGGAGCTAGATGTTTTAGGAATAACTGATCCCTTACTTAATGAAAATACTAGAGAAAATTTTGATTTAACCGATTTTAAGAATAAAATGAAAATTCTTCCCGATGGAAGATATGAAGTGACACTCCCATGGAAATGTAACTCTGAGAATTTACCCAGTAACAAGAACTAACGTGGAAAAGGCATTTACGGATGATAAATAAAATTAAGAAACGGTAAAATTTTTTGATGATTATAAAGTGTGTTTAGGGAGTGGGAAGATTTAAATATCATTGAACGTGTGCCGGAGGTAGAATTGAACAATGAATGTCATTATTTACCTCATAGGCCAGTGATTAAATTAGATAGTGCGACAATGAAAATACGTCCAGTATTTGACGCCTCCGCCCATGAAAAAGGGAACCATCTTTGAACGACTGTTTATGTAAAGGCGTAAACCTTATTGAAACTAATACCTGACATTTTAGATCGTTTTAGAATTTTATCCAATTGGAATGTAGCCGATATTGAAAAGGCTTTTTGATGCTATCTGTTGCACCGAAAGATAGAGATTATCTCAGATTTTATTTCCCAGGCAATGAAAAACAATTAGTGTACTGACATTGTCGAGTTGTATTTGGGGTGTCTTCCAGCCCTTACTTATTGAATGCATCTATTATGCATCTTTTAGAAAACTGTAGTCCTGAATATAAGGAAGTTGCACAAAAGTTAAAATCTTCTTTGTATGTTGATAATTGTGTAGCTGGTGATTTCAGTGTTGATGAAATAGAGATATTTATTGAGAAGGCTAAATTAATTATGTCGAAAGGATGTTTTAATTTACGTACTTTTGAGAGCAATGTGGCAAGTAGAAGTGTTGATAAACACTCAGGTGAAACTTTTATTTTGGGTATCATTTGGGACTTGGATAATGATGTTTTGAAATGTTGCACGAATTTCGAATCATTAACGTGCGAAACGAAAATAACCAAACGATTAGTTTTGTCTACTGTACAAAAGTTTTTTGATCCCATTGGGATGTTGGCGCCGTCTACATTGCTTCCCAAATTAATACTACAGGAACTATGGAAAATGAAAATTGCATGGGATCAGGAACTACCTCAGAATATTGTAAATAAATTTATGAAATGGTATAAGGAAATTCAAATTTTAAAAGATGTAACTGTGCCACGTTGTATGAAAATTGATATTTTAACTGAATTGCATGTACTTGTTGATGCAAGCATGGGGTCATATGCGGGTTGCGTCTTTGCTCGATCAATAGTTGATTCTAGAGTTAGCGTAATTCTCATTAGAGCGAAGTCTAGAGTCGCTCCTCTCAAACTTTTGAGTATACCGCGTTTGGAACTATTGGCTTGCTGTATAGGTACTAGACTTTTAAATTCTATTTTGAAAGCGCTTAATATGCCGGACTTGAAAGTTACTCTTTGGTCCGATTCTACAACAGCACTTTGGTGGATTAAGAAATATGGAAATTGGTCAGTTTTTGTAGCTAATAGGGTAAAGGAAATTAGACAACTGACTCATATTCAATCATGGAAATATGTCCCAGGAAACATGAATATCGCGGATTTAGTATCCCGTGGTTGTTCTCCACGAGAAATGCTTAATTCTAGATGGTGGGAGGGCCTGGTTGAAACAAAATTCGGAATTTTGGCCAGATGGTGAAATCAGTTGCGAACCTCAAGAAGTTAACGTGGAGATAAAGAAAACTAGAAATGCGAATGTTGATCTAGCAAACGATGCACCCCCCTTGCTTTTATGTAATGTGTCTGATTATGATAAAATGATTAGAGTATTTGCTTGGGTTTTAAGATTTGTAAATAATTGTCGCAAAGACTATAACAAATGTAAAGAACATGAACTCTCTGTTGCTGAAATTGAAAATTCTGAGAAATAATTGATTCGTTTAACTCAGACATATTATTTACCTGATGTTGAATCTTTAAAATTTGTTACCTTTATTGATAATGATAATATTTTAAGGGTTAAGTCTAAAATAACTGAAAGAAATTATGAAAGTTCTTTTTTGTATCCTATATTGTTACCTGATAAATGTGAATTTACAAAACTTTTGATTAGATCTATACACAAAAATAACTGTCATGCTGGAATCCAAATAATGCAATCATTAATTAGAGAAAGGTTCTGGATTATCAGATCTAGAAAAACTATTAGGAGTATTTTAAATAAATGTGTTATATGTGCTCGTTTTAAAGTGAAATCATTGTCAAGCGGACCATCACCTTTACCACCAGACCGAGTGACTGATTGCGCGATATTTGAAGTTGTAGGAATTGATTTAGCTGGACCTTTGTTTTTTATAAAACTGGCGAAAAGGTATGGATTGCATTATTTACTTGTGCAGTCTATCGCGCGCTCCATCTTGAATTAGTAAAATTCTCTGTCTTCTGATGACTTTTTGCAAGCCCTTAGGCGTTTCATTGCCAGGCGCGGGAGGCCCAGGATAATTTACAGTGATAACGGAACCAATTTCCGGGGTGCTTTCAATGACCTTGCGAAATTGGATTGGCATAAGATATCGAGAGAAACATCAACTCAAAGAATAGTTTAGAAATTTATACCACCCACCGCCGCATGGTGGGGAGGCTGGTGGGAAAGGTTGGTTCGCCTTATTAAAGAACTATTGAGACGTTCTCTTGGAAAATTGATATTGACCTATGAAGAATTGTCAACAGTAATTTGTGATTGTGAATTTTAAATCAATAGTAGACCTTTAACTTATATATCTGAAGATCCACAGGAATTGATCCCTCTTACTCCTGCAATGTTTTTAATAGAAAATCGCTGTTCCGATACTACCGATATTGACGAATTAAATTCGTGAGACTTAAGAAAAAGAATGAAATTCAAAATTAAACTTTTAAGTAATTTAAGGCAACGTTTCAGGAAAGAATATCTAGGCGAGCTAATACAAAAACAGAATGATAATCGGGTGCGTGAGCCCCGAGTTGGGGAAATGGTCTTAATTGGGGACGACAACAAGAAACGTTTGTCTTGGCCTATAGCTAAAATTATAGAATTAATCCCCCCCTGGTCGAGACGGGGAAATTCGCACAGTTCGGCTTAAAACTCAACATGGAACAGTAATACGCCCGGTACAACGCATCTTCCCTTTGGAAGTACAAGCGATTGCAAATAATGCTAAGGAGTTGAAAGAGGAATCAAATTCTGTTAAATGTACTAAACCTGAAAATGTCTTGAATACTAATGATGTAATTGTGAAAAAATATACTTCTTCAGGAAGAATGATTAAAGAACCAAAGAGACTGGATCTATTGAATTATAAATGTTATAGGTTTGAGACTCTCCCGAAGTCTCAAAGGTGGGAGTATGTTGTGAATAGAAATGATTTGTGTTAATGAGTGGCTGCATGGCGCCACGTTTTTGTAACTGTGAAGTGGTTCTGTGACGTCACTATGCTCTGTATATAAAACGGGTGAAGCAATCACGTGTACTTGCTCGCTCGGCAGTTCTTAATAAAGTTAGTTTCTTTAATTTGCTGGCTGATAAATGAATCACTTTCCACCAACGCCAAGAATCTGGTAGATGCAGCCCACAGAACTTAAGAATTGTGTTCCTAACAAATGGAGTAGAGATCAGCTAAGAACGGATTTTGCGAAATTCGAATCATAAGGGGCGTTACGGGGCATTATAAGTAATTGTTTCCATTTTTAAACTACTCGACGTACAATCTTGAAATTAGGTAAAAAGATTCCTTTCATAGAGTAGAGATCCCCTACAAAATGAGTTCGGTGGAAATTGATCCCCAAGTGGCGTTGCGGTGGCTTAAGGGCCGTTATAGGTAATGGACGAAATTCAGACCAGACTGACGCCAAGCGGGGAATCACGTGACAACTTTCCAACATTTGCACGTATTTTTTATTCCCGTGTTAAACCTATGCAGTAAGTTGTTGACATTCTTGTGCTGTAATTTTATCTAATTAAAATATGTGATATCGTTATATTTTATGCATTATTCTAGTTTTTATATTTGTTAGGAAAAATTCTTAACAACTTTTTTGTAAAATTTCTGTTTCTTTCTTATTTATTTATCTAATTAGGTATTCGTCCGCTCGAACTAGTGTGAGATAGTATATTTATGTATAGTTCTCTTGGGGGGGGGTACACTTAGATTAGCTGATAGTTATTTTAGTTCTTAATTAATTTTGTAGTTCTTTATTTTATATTTTTGCACAAGAATGGCTCAGAGTATAGGAACAAAACCCCTTCTTTTAAAAAATTTCAATTTATGTGAAGTTCTCCGATATAGCGAGAAATTTTCCAGTGCCACTGGAAATCAGTGTCACTACCAATGTTAGGAAAGGATTGAAGTTATATGAAACCAAGTTTATAAGCACCATATCGTTTACTGAGCCTGATTGCTCAGTGAATGATTATTTTATCACAGGCGTTGTCAAAGCAGAGATGAAGAAAAGAGTAAAATACAAGCCATCTGTTCAGATCAGAACAACTTCTGAGGTAAATTATAAATTTTCTTACCTCTCTTATAATTTAGATACCTTTTGAAAGTATTATGATTGCATTGGGCTATTTACTTATGTTTGCTTTAATTTAACTCATTGTTTTGAAGTACAAAATAGGTTTTTAATAATATTAAATAGTTTTTAATAATATTAACATAGGTTTTTAATAATATTTACATTGTTATTTATCATTGAATTATAAGTTGATTCTAAAAGATTAAAAGTAATGACAGCTATTCAAATTTAGCAGCTTTTTAAACATCTGTAAAAGAAATGTAAATAGGCAAATTTATATATATATATTTTTAATAGGTTCATTATCAATGATAAGTTTATAATTTGAGTCTTATTTTTTAGAGTAGCATTGAATATCAATTACATTATTTTCTATTGTAATGAACATACATTATTAAGCTTTTGTCATTATATTGATATTGCTATTTATGAGTAAATCTTCTAATTTGATTCTAACACGTTAAATGTAAAGACAAGTAATGCCTAACCATTTTGAAAAAGAAATGTAAATTTTTCAATTAAAACTTGAATTCAATGCAGAGTAATATTACGTTTACATTAAGATTACCAGTGTCGGATATTTGAAATGATCCTGTAATTTTGTGGTTTGATTTAACAACCAATAATATAAAAAGTTCTTAAATTTTTTCCTTTGTACTTATATGCCTGTTCTTCACACGGGTGTGAATTTATGTATATCAAACATGTTGTGAATGAATTTTCTAATTTTTTCCAGTACTTCCGTATTTACAGATGAAAAGTTACAATTTTCTATAAAATGTATTATATTTACATCAAGTTTGCCTACTTACATTTAAAATTCAAATTAATAATTTATTTCATTGTCGGTCAGTTCTTTGATGAAAATGAATTTTATTTTTACAATGTATTGCATATAAAGACTTAATACATATAAAGATATCTAAAATGATTCTAATAAAATATAACATTCTCCATTTGTGACTGTCTGATTTACTTAGTAATTATCTTTTAAAAGTGGAAATTTTTTTTAGCTCTGACTTTTTATATATAAAGAGTAAAATTTAATTAAGTACTTGTAATTAATTTATTTTATTAATTAAAGCATATTGTTAATTCAATAATTTATTTTTTACTGTTTTTTGTTGACAAAATCAGAAGAATGAATTGTTGTCTTGAGGTATGATAAGAGTTGGGGGACTTTCGACGATGGACCCCCTCCCCCCTGAAAATTTTTTGTGTGTGCATCACTTAGCACGTTATAAAAAAAACTCGGTAGAGGAATTTAGAAGAAACTTCTGTAACACTGTAATATTGATACATTTATTTCACAAATAGAAGATAGATTTAGAAGTATGCCAAATATTAATTCTGATTTCAAAACCTGCGAAAACACACAAGATACATTGCAATACATGCTAAATAATTTAGTTATTTCTACATGTATTAACTTTTTTAATATTTTTTCTAAGTTGCAGTTACTATAGCAAGTGCTGAGAGCTCTTTCAGCATATTAAAAAGTTACCCTAAATCATGTATGTGTACAGAAAGCTTAAATGCGCTTGCTATATATATTAAGCATCGCTATAAAAAATTGAAATTTTTGTAAAAATAACATTACACAATACAGATGTGCATGGGTACGCGACACTTGGATCACAAATTAATGCAAGTATGAACCATATTAAAAATTCACACATTACAATTTTTATAACAAATTCAATAACTTTTTTTTCTTTATATGACATGTTCCTATAACATGTTGATCTACTTTATTTAAAAAGTTTTCTTTGTTCATCTCATAATAGAGTGAGTTTTTATGAAAGTTTTTGATAAGTAATAAATATTTATCCATTGAAAATGAATTTTATTCTTACAACACAGATGGAAAAAATACAATATATATATGAAAAGTCGCATAAATTTCCATTCACAATTAAATTAAAAATGTATCATGTAAACAAAACAAATATTTCAGTACA
Organism: Trichonephila clavata; assembly: GCA_019973975.1. Lineage (NCBI taxonomy): Eukaryota > Metazoa > Arthropoda > Arachnida > Araneae > Nephilidae > Trichonephila > Trichonephila clavata. Next base: position 10,754 of record BMAO01036499.1, on the reverse strand, counting down.
ATTCAAATGATGAATAACATTTAAAAATATATGAATTTTAAAAAACAGTGAATCAAGAGATTGTTGCATTAGATATTCCATAAAATTTTCAGGTCATAAAAGTAATTGAATATATTTCAGTCACAGCATTCAAAAATAAGAATTTTCAAAACAAGAAAAAAATATACAACCAGACATAAATAATTGAGGTATTTTTTTTAATTGGCATAAGTCACTTTGTTTTTAAAGCTAAAAAGTACCCTTTTTAAAATATACTTTTTTTGATATACAGGCAAAATATAAGGTATATTAAGTTGATTCTGAAAGCAAAAAGTCACACACAGTTCAACCAGCTATGACTTAAGAATTTAAATTTTTTCAAAGTTATAAAATGCTGAAATTTAAAAATTTTTTAGTCATTTTACGAGACATATGTTTAATAGATTATTCTGAACTTAAGTTTGTATGGATTTGAAAATCTGTTTCATTGGTTTTTTTTAAAATTATTTTTTGTTAAACTTTGAAAAAACACAAATTTTTTTAAATGTTAAATTTTAGCATTTTTTAAACATATAACCAGAGATCTCAGACCGAAATCAACACTAACTTTTATAGAACATATGTTTGGGAGTATCTACAAAAAATTTCAACTCTATCTTGAACAGAAAAAATTTATGTAACTTAAAAGCTTTTTCATTAATTATTAACTCAGTTACAGCAACACATAGCACAAATTATTTACACATTTAATTCATATATTTTATGTTACTTGAATTAATGGCTTATGGAAATTACAAAACATGCTTACAATGAAAAACACTCTATTTACATTATATGAAGTAACAATAACAAGTACGAGAGAACAAGTTCAAAAAACACTCAGATTTTTTGTTCGATATTAAAAAATGATTTTTTTCCAAACACTAATCGTTTCTTTTTCTTGTGAAGCAACCATTTAAGCAAAATAAGACGTTTTAAAAATTATAATGTTAAACTAAAATAACAAAATAATCGTAGCTATAAAAGTAAACAACCGGCAGCGTAATCACGTGACACAGTTTTCACGTGATCGTGACGTCACATGAATTTAGTCCATTATTTCCATTTTTAAGCTATGAGACGCAAAGTCTTTATATTTGATAAATATATTCCTTTCATAGAGTAGATATAAGTTACAAGATGGGTTTTGGGAAAATAGCCCCCAAGTGGCGTTGCGGGGGATTAAGGGGCGTGAGAGATAAATATTTTCGTTTTTAAACTACTTGACCTACCAGCTTGAAAATTGGTAGGCATGTTTCTTTCATGTAAATATCCGTTACAAAATGGGTTTTAGGAAAACTGACCCCCAAGGGGTGTTGCGGGGAGGGTAAAGGGAGATATAAATAATTAACTATATATATAAAGGAGAAAAGCGACTCACTCACTGACTGACTGACTAATCACGATATCTCCGAAACTATTCAACTTACAGACTTGAAATTTGGTAAACATGTTCCTTTCATGGAGTAGAGATCCGCTAAGAGCAGATTTTTTTTGCGAAATTCGAAACGCAAGGGGCGTTACGGGGTTTGAGAGGCGTTATAAGTAATTGTTTCCATTTTTAAACTACTCAACGTACAATCTTGAAATTGGGTAAGCAGATTCCTTTCATTGAGTAGATATCAGCTACAAAATAAGTTTGTTGAAAGTCGACCCCCAAGGGGTGTTGTGGGGGCTTAGAGGGCGTTATAGATAATTATTCCGATTATTAAACTATTAGACGCACAGTCTTTAAATTTGATAAATAGATTCCATTCAGTGAGTAGAGATCAGATACAAGATGGTTTTTTGAAAGTAACCCCCCCAAGTGGCGTTGCGGGGGGAGGGGGGTTAAGGACGTAATAGTTAAATATTTTCGTTTTTAAACTACCTGACCAACCTGCTTGAAAATTGGTAGACATGTTTATTCATGGAGTAAATATCCACTACAAAATGGGTTTTGGGGAAAATGACCCCCAAGGGGTGTTGCAGGGGGTTAAGGGGAGATATAAATAATTATTCCGATTTTTAAACTATTAGACGTACAGTGTTGAAATTTGGTAAGCAGATTCCTCTCATAGAATAGAGATACGCCACAAAATGCGTTTCATGAAAATCGACCCCCAAGTGGCGTTGAGGAACGTAAGGGGCGCATATTTTTCAATACAATCGAATTCTTAATGCTAGGACTTAAATATCAAAAATTTATACATTCTAATTTATACATATAACCAACAAAAATTTATAAAACATCATGAAATACCCAGCGAAGCGGGCGGGTAACAGCTAGTTTGCTTATATTTGCTTTAAGTGTTGCCATTCCTAATAAATTCAACACATTTCCTGTTTTAAATCTATACATATATATATATATATATAAAGGAGAAAAGCGATTCACTGACTGTGCAGTGGTGTGGAATACAGGGTATGTGCACACCACTACACTGGTCCCAGAGCACGAAATACCTAGGACTAATCCTGGAGAAAAACTTATCATGGAAAAAATATATTATACACGCGCGTGAAAAATTCCGGAACGCATTGCGCTCAATTTACCCTTTAATTTGCCGGAATTCTCAAATGAATCTTTACAATAGAGTACTTCTTTACACTGCCGTCTAGCGGCCCATTTTAACTTATGGTTGCCCTGTGTGGGGGTATGCAGCTATAATTCCAATATTAAACTTTTAGAAAGTGCACAAAACTCTCTTATTAGAAGTATAACTAGAACATGCAGGGGCACCCAAAATGGAGAAGTTTATAAAGTTCTTAAAATTCCTATTTTTAAAGCATGCATCAAAAAATTAGCTATAAAATTTTTCGATAATCTCCCAAACATCAATAATGCAAATATTTTAAACCTTGAGAATTATGATCCCAATATTAATAAAAAGAGGCCCAGATGAATACTTCTGGACTCATACAATCTCCCCTAACTTTATATTTTGTCATTCCCATATTGTGAATGACCCCCCCCCCCTAAATTCTAAATTTTATACTCTAAATTTATTATTTTTCATTTCTCTTAACTTTATTTCTCTGTGACCCACACAGGCAACCAACCTTTTCTAAAACTCAAAACCTTAATTATCTCCTTGACACCAGGACAGCAAATAGAGTGCTTGCTCACTGATCCCTGACGACCAGTAGCAGACGAGTTTCTCGTCTGCTTAGCATGAACTTTGTATTTTGATTTTTCGATACCACTGAAACCAGCTAGCTTCGCCACTCCCACTTTCTCCCTCAGTGTCCACCAATCAGGATGCACAGACTCAATAAAGGCCTCTCAATGTCAAGAGCCCAATACAATATAGGATGGAGGAACGCTTCATGTTCCAGTTTTCCAATGATGACTAGCGACCACTCACTCACTGACTCCCATGCCAAAAAAAAATTCATCTCTACAGTAGTCAGATGAAGAATCATTGCCACGCCTCCCGGATGCCATCGTCTCAGTCAAATAGCCCTGATTCCTGTTAAGCAGAAAGAAAAACCCCACCATCGCCATGCCCAACATCAAAGTCAACCAGGATATGGGACTGAGGACTGTTTCACAGTCCAGATGCCCACATTACAACGCCCATTCACTGACTGACTGACTAATCACGATATCTCCGAAACTATTCAACCTACGGACTTGAAATTTGGTAGACATGTTCTTTTCGTGGAGTAGAGATATCCGCCAAGAACGGATTTTGCGAAATTCAAACCGCAGGGAGCGTTACGGGGGGTTAAGGGGCGTTACAAATAATTGTTTAAATTTTTAAACTACTCGACGTACAATCTTGAAATTGGGTAAGCAGATTCCTTTCACTGATTAGAGATCAGCTATAAAATGAGTTTGGAGAAAGTCGACCCCCAAGGGGTGTTGCGGGGCCTTAGAGGGCGTAATAGATAATTATTCAAATTTTTAAACTATTAGACGCACAGCCTATAAATTTGATAAATAGATTCCATTCATAGAGTAAAGATCGGCTACAAGATGGGTTTTGTGAAAATAGCCCCACAAGTGGCGTTGCGGTGGATTAAGGGGCGTAATAGATGAATATTTCCGTTTTTAAACTACTTGCCCTACCTGCTTTAAAATTGGTAGGCATGTTTCTTTCATAGCGTAAACATCCGCTACAAAATGGGTTTAGGAAAAATTGACACCCAAGGGATGTTGCGGGGGGGGGGGGTTAAAGAGAGATATAAAAAATCATTCCAATTTTTAAATTATTAGACGCACACTCTTGAAATTTGATAAGCAGAATCCTTTCATGGAGTAGAGATCCGCTATATAATGTGTTCTGTGAAAATTGACCCCGGGTGGCGCTGGGGGGCTCAAGGAGCGTTATAGATAATTTTTTTTCCATTTTTAATTTATTAGACACACAGTCTTGGAATTTGGTAAGCAGATTCCTTTCAAAGAGTAGAGAACCGCTACAAAATAGGTTTCGCGAAAATCAACCTCTAAGATTCATTTCGGGGGATTAAGGGGCGCACTAGATAAATATTTCCGTTTTTAAACTATCATATCTACCTGCTTGAAAATTGGTAATCATGTTCCTTTCATGGAACAGAGTTCTTCTGACAAAGATTAAAATTAAAATCGACCCCTAAGGAGGGTTGCGAGGGGTCAAGGGGAGTTATAGAAAAAATTCCTGTTTTTGAATTATTAGACCCACATACTTGAAATTGTTAAGCATGTTTCTTTTGTTGAATAGGGATTTATTAAGAATGTATTTTACGGAAATCAACTTCTAGGGCGTATTGACAAAAAAAAAAAAAATCCTTTTTTCGAACTACAACGACTATAATAATGGAATTTGGTTTGCATTTTCCTTTTGTTAAATTGAAATCCGCTAAGAACAGTTATATTGGAAAACGATTCTCAACGGAATTACGTGGCCGCGTTAGCCAAGTGGTCTAGGCATCGGATCGTGGCTAGCATGTCATGAGTTCAATCCCAGTACCACTGAAGACCCGGCGTGTAGGGGCGCGATGCACGTAAAATCTGTCGAGAGCGCAAACGCCCTCCCGTTGGTGTGGTGTGGTAGTTAGGAGAGGGGGTGCCAGCTCAGGTATCGCCCGCGTCACTTGACCATGGTTCAAAATTACGCGGACCGTTCCCAAAAGCCCTCGTGTAGCTGAACAGTGGAACGTTAATATTCACTCACTCACTCAACGGAATTACGGAGGGTATTGATAGTAAAAACTTCGTTTTTACTCTATTAGATTTAGACTTGAAATTTAACTTGCATGTTTATTTTACGGAGTAGAGATCCACCAGAAAATTGGTTTTGCGAAAATCCACTTGGTTATAGGGTTACGAAAGAGCACACTCATTCTGTACTTCAATTTTAGAGATTTTTAGAAAATACAAATTAGAAGTCCGATTCTTTTTTGTATCAAGTGTTGAAAGTTACAGGTATAACTATAGTTTTCAATAGAATCGTATTCTTGTTGCTAGGGCTTGGATATCAATAATTTTTATATATATATAAACAGTATATATACGCCGACTAGGGGGCGTTGTTGGTTTGTCGCTGGCCTTCGGAACCCAAGGTTGCGGGTTCGACCCCGGCCCAAGTTGGTGAACTTTCATGATGTATAAAATCGACAGCGGCTTTGTCGTATGATTATGCGGCATGTAAGAAATCCCTTGAAGTGCCCCTTTGGCTTGGTTGCTCTCGGCAAAATTAAATTTCCAAGTTCGATTTCGCATCGTCAGAGGTCAGGTGCCTCCATCTGGAGAAGGAACGGGGAGTCAAAATTACTTGCGGCAATTGGTGTCGCCTATACGGTGCCGCACTAAAAAGTGATATCAGCTCCTGGGGAATGAACTAGGTCTGTAAAGGTAAAAAACACTAATACGCAGCCCCTTTGGAAAAAAAAAATTCTTTATTCACTTTTGAATCTGCCAACAGAATTTTAGTTAAGTTTATGGAATATTCTAAAAGTGTATGCTAAGAAAAGAACTGTGTATAATATTTTATCTTTACGGAGCGTGTGCTCAAATAAAGAGTCAGTTCATGTAAATAGCTTAATCTATTCATAACTGTAAATAGCCTCATTTATTTATCTTGCGTGTCGAAGAAAAATAAAAGAATATTGAAATCGAAGAAAAATGTAGTTTCTCGAGTCATAACACTAAGTTTATACATTATTGTTCCTTCACCTCTTCTCTTCACTTTCAGCACTTGAATTGGCTAATCAATCTTTTTCTAAATGAATATTTCCAACTTTTCTTCTTCTTCTTTTCTTTTTTTAAAAAAAATAAAAAACACCTTTAGTGTCTTAAACGTGTTATGGAAAGTTAAACTTTTAATAGAAAGACAAAATATTTTTGCTATTGCATTCTGATGCAGAACATGGTTCTCAACCCCTTTTTTTTTGCTTGCTATAGTTAATCCTCCAGGATCTGACGAAGTCGGGCAAGATCCATTAAATCGTTAATTTTCTAAAAGTCCAGCACAAGAAAGGGATCTGTGTAGATATCTTTACTCGTGAGATCCATGCAACACGCTATGTGTTCGGGAGAAGCCTGATGATCTTGACACCTTACACAGATGGAGAAGATCTTTTTATTCGCTGAGAATGAGAGGCATATGATGTGATAATTGGCAAAGCGAGAGAGTGTAGTCTAGGAGGCAGTGGCGTAACTGAGAACATTCGGGCTCCTCTGCAAAGTCATGTTTTGGGCCCCCTCAAGTTAGATTTTACAAGGACTAGGTACTTCGCGACAGTCAGGCTTTAGGCCTTCTAGAACCCTCGCGCCCGTTCGATGTGGGGGTTGCGGTGGTGTACGTTACGCCACTGCTAGGAATATCTGTGACATTTGAGGGCTAGGTCCAGACGGGGTCTATTACCTACATATCCATGATGATTAAGTGGCACTCTCCACTCCACCAAATTTTGGGATTATTTCGTGGAGTACAATTTTAGATAGGTAAGGGAGAATGTGGAAGGATTTGGAAGGGCCCTCCTTCGCTAGTTTGTCCACCATTTGATTGTCGTAAAGTTTGACATGAGATGGGATCCATTGCAAATGGGTATCATGGTGTAGCGATATACATATGTTTCAGTTTGTGTAGGATAGAGACTCTGGTTTTGTCGCCAACAATAAACCATTTGTGAAGGTGTCGAAGCAAATTAAGACGATCGGAGAGAATCCAAAGATCTCCGTAATTCTTCTCAGATAAAATGGTCTCAAGTCCTGCGTCAGTGGCTATTAATTCACTTCTGAAAATTGAGCAGAAATCCGGATTGTTTTTTTTTCCAGAGACAATTTTTCCTGGTGAGTATCCATATAGATACCACTACCTACGTCGTTATATATTTTACTGTCACCAATATCAATCTTTCTTCAGCGTTTCTCGAACTGGGGTGGGGTGGGATAACCCGAGCATATCGAAAAAATAAAAGATTAAAAAAAATAATTTACTGAAATAAAGTACAACAAAATACTTCCTGATATAATAAAGAAACACACATTTACATTGATATAATTTATTTATATCATCTGGCGATATTACGTCATCGAAAAATAAAAGCTTTAACAAGTTTATTAGCTATTTTTGATCCTATAACCAAATACAAAACATTTTGTTTGATTTGCTGTAATCCCACGGTAAGAGATTTTTTTACTATGTTTTCTTTTTAAACCTAAAATACTACTCTTTCAGAGAAAAAACGCAGAACAAGAATAAAAAAAAATCTATGATAAGAAATTCATCACTGTTATTATTATTGAAATACTGTATATTAGCCGTAGGAAAAAAAGGAAGACTCTTAATTCACTTTTCACCCAGACATTAGAATACATTTTCTGATCATCTGATTGACCTTCGAACTTATTGGTGTGGTTAGTTCTGTCCCCTTTCTCATGTGTTTATTTTCATTTAGGGAAGTTGTAAATAATGTATTTCTGTTGCTCTTTTTCCATGTTAAAGAGTTATATGATATTTGGAAAAGCACAGAGAGCACTTGGCGCTTGGGGCGGGCACCCAGATAAGCTGGATTTAACCGGATCAGATCCCCTCCTTAGATCCGACTGTGCCAAGAGGCCCGTTGATTTTTTGCGTCCAGGGTCCGAAATGAGCTTAAACCGGCACCGTTTGTATCCTTTATTAAAGTCACGCACATTTGAAACTTTTTAGTTCAGTTTAATTGGATTTTTTTCTCAAATAATCAAAGAAAAATTGAAATGTCCTTGAAAGTAGGTAAGTATACTTTCTCTAAATTATTCACTGGATTTACGATTTTTATCGTGCACAAAAAAATAATTATAAAAAAAGGATTTGTGTGATTCACTCACCCCGAGCGACCGTTAATGTTTATCTCGAATGCGCACCTGCTCCATTTTGGGGTTAAAACATACTGAAGTCTTGCTTTAAATATTGAAAATAACACAATATATATATATATATATATATATAACTCTTCATATCCTATGTCGAGCAACATGGACTATTCTATTTTTTAAATGATATTTGTACTTTAAGAAATGGATGATGGGGGAAATAAATCTTATTTAAGGTGTGTGTTCGGAACCGTGATTTAAAAAAAAAGCGTATAAATGAATAATTTTCATTATATTTAGTGTTATTTTGATTATAATACAAGTATAAAATTGTCTTAAGAGTATTTTTACCATAAAATCTTATTTAAATTCAATATTTTGACAAAAAAAAATGAACTTACTGTAATAATATTCTCAAAACAATTTTATACATGTATTCTAATCTAAGTGACGCTAAATATCATAAAAATTGTCTATTTATACGCTTTTACAAAATAACAGTTACGAACGTAGTCGGATTCCTTAAATATCATTTTGTAATCTGTTCCAATTTAAAAATTAGAGAAAGGAAAAAAAATAACATAATAATTATCTTATTACTTAAAAGTAATATATTACTTATAAATAATATATACAAAATTTAATACTTAGCTTGTTAATTTGTACGGTTTATAATTAAAATCGTATTGTAGATTTAACGTCAAAGTGCATTATTATTCTATAGGGGGCGCGATAAAAATTATGATTGAAAATTGGGTCGCAAAGTTTGAAAAGCACTGGTTTAAGCGCATGCCATTCAGCCTTTCGGGAGCTGCCGCGAATTTTCAGAAAGCAATAGATATACTACTCAAACCAGTATTAGGGAAGTACGCGTAAACGTCTATATTAATGACGTTATAATTTGGTCTCCCTCATTTGCACACCACGTCGAACATTTAAGGGAAGTATTTAAGTTGTTGCAGAAGCAGGGTTGACATTGAACAAAGATAAGTGTAATTTTGGTAAGGAGAAATTAAAATACTTGGGCCTAGTAACTATCAAAGATGGGATTACCACGGATGAATCTAAGGTTAAGGCAATAATAGAGATAAAACCCCCAAAGAATGCTAAAGAAATATCGAAATTCCTGGGTGTGACCCAGCAGTTTCAGAAATTTATTAAAGGTTACGCAGATCTCTGCGAACCACTTTATGAATTAAAGAAAAAGGGTAGAAAATTTATTCGTTTGGAGGAGACGCAGGTAGCTTTTGAATTTATCAAACGCTCAATTACGGAAGCACCGGTACTAAAATTACCGTATTTTAATGTGCAATTTGAGTTGTTTACTGTAGCCAGTTCAATTGGATTTGGAGCGGTGCTTACACAAAATCAGAGACACATTGCGTATTCGTCTCGCACGTTTAATAATACAGAAGGAAACTACACAATGACCGAACGCGAGTGCTTAGCGGTTATCTGGGATTTAAATAAGTTTCGCACCTACTTTGGTCCGCTGCCAGTAAAAGTGATCATGCTGCATTTATCAAGCTAACTTATGGTAAATATTTATCCAGAAGATACTTAATACTTTTAATTTATACATATTTTAATCCTATAAGTGATGTTTTTATATTAAACGAATTTTTGATTAGATGGGCACTCAAGCTAGCCGAGTTTATAGAGAACACAGTCCAGGAGCTCAAAATGTGGTGGCAGATGTGTTGTCTCGGAACCCGGTTGAAAGTATAGGGGTCGAAAATATTGCTTGTGCAGTGATTAGAGATTTGGTACTTTCGTCAAGGGAGCAGTTGATTTCAGAACAAAGACAGGACCCTGAGTTATGTCACATATATCTATATTTGGAAACCCTTATGACAGCTCGGTTAATGCGTCAGTCTGTGAGAACTGTTTTCAGGATTTTAAGTTTGTTGACGGTTTGCTATTTTATTCGAAGTATGCAACCACTCTCGGAGAACTGAGAGTATATATTCCACGGTCACTGCTGGTTGAGATAATGCGCGAATTTCATGACAAACCCGTGGCTGATCATTTAGAAAAGAAAAAGACTTATTTACGCGTCAGGGATGCTTGTTATTTTTCCTATATGAGAAAGTTTATATACGAATATGTTTTGACATACGATATATGCCAAAAATGTAATTATAAAAACGTGTCTCATACCAATTGTAACTAATTATCCGAATAAAATAGTTTCATTAGATTTGTTAGGCCCCTACCCAGCATCGCAACCTGAACGATATCGATATATTTTAGTGATAACGGATCACTTTACGAAGTGGTTGGAAGTTAATCCCCTCAGAAATGCTTCCACCAAAATAATTGAAAATACCCTGTTCGAGAATTATATTTCGCGATATGGAGCTCCTGTAAAAATGATTAGCGATAACGAGATCCCTAATTTGTATCTGAAGTTTTTGAGAATTTAACCCTCTGAGCGTTCGTCGTTGTTCTGAAAAATCATTCCGAAAGCGTT